>CM030905.1:10080310-10098267 GCA_018136845.1 Heterotis niloticus
GTATATATATATATATATATATATATATATATATATATATATATATATATATAATCACTTGAGACTATTATACAGTACTTGCCACTCCTCATGTTGTAAAATCAGTGATATTTGTAAAGAAAAACTGCATTCCTTACACACTGCTCCTCATTTGACTAATAAGCTATCCTAATACACACCCACTATCACCCTTGTCTAAGTCTGGGTCACAATGGGTCCAGAACCTTACTTGGAAGCACAGGGACTAAGGGTGGGTATGGTAGACCCTGGACAGAATAAGAATCCTTTGTAGGTGCTTTAAATATTTAATCTAAATAAGTTCACCCTCCTCTACTGATTTTGTGAAAAACCAGTGGGTTGAATAGTGGTCAGAGCTCTGGCTTATCTCTTGTCTTTCACCAATTTCCACCTTTGTCAGAGTTCATCACTTGGCAGGAAAGGAAGAAGAATCAATAGTCAAATTAACTGCAGCATTCCATGCACCATCCCTACCCCCGGCTCACACTGTTTGTGCTTTCCACCATTTTTCTTTATACACTTCTGTTCATATGTACATAGTGTTAGTCTTGTGCTTCACACACAGTTTGCACCATTACAATATAATGGTTTGGGTCCAGATCAGTCTTCATCTGAAGGGTCAGCTGAATACAGAAAATAGCACAAATCTCTAAAAGTACAATCCTTGTGATTGTATCTTCAGAATGAGTAATTGCTCTATGAAGAGCAGTCCTTGCATGTAAGGAAAAAACATGGATTTCAGCTGTGACACTGCCTCACCGAAATAATGTAAAGGTCTTAAATGAATTACTTTACTCAGTATTTTTGGGGAGAAAAAAAAAAAAACGAATGGAATTTTTCCACCTTTTGCCACCTACACCAAATTAATTCTGTTTACTTGCTACTATGAAAAGACAGTGTTCTAAAACTACACAATAGGATCTAATCCCCAAGAGAAAACTTGTGATATCTAATTACTTAAATTGTTAGATTTTGCAGTTGGCTATGTTTTCTATACCCAGTTCAGTTAATTTCCATTCTTCTATGTAAGCCATATTTGCAGTATCTTGACCAAAATCCAGCATGAAAAGATATACGATCCCAGTAAGATTTGCGGTACTTATATGAATATACGGTAAAGTGCACTTTGTTCTGTAGGAGGAAAGGAGGAGGATTGCAACAGAAGGGAGGAGACTCGGGGAGATAGATTCTCACAAAGCAGAGCCTCCAGAACCACAAACGGTCTCAGATCTGGAGCCACAACTGCAGCAAAGTCCAGTTCACAGCAGCCCAGAGGTACTGTCATACACACCATGTTGCTCTGATTAACGCTGGGTGAGATAAAAAAAATGCTTATATTAGTACTCTTATTTGTGCATTCTTTACCTATTTTATTTTAAAAGGGAGATTAAAAGGGCGCAAACATCTAGTGCTTCACATGTCAAAATCTTTGAGATTTCATTTGCTTGGCTCAAATTGTGGCCTATTAAATTTTATAACAGTAACATGTTAAATTGACCAATTTTCCAGCAGAATATATGAATTCATACATAAGGCGCTTATTCTGAATTGCAGCAGTATAAATGGCCATTGGTAGAGCAAAGCATTTGTCAGAGGGAAATAATGTAAACATAATAATACCAGTAATACGATGGTTTTGACATGAATTGTGTCTTAGTCCCTAAACATTTAAATTAAATTAAACAAATAACATTTACTCTGAGGGCCTGTGTTTGGTTCCTGGAGAGGAGGCCTTGCCAGCACAAACTGACTTGCATCTCAGTGGCCATCCTGACGAAGAAGAACACCAGCAGAATGCAGAACACTTTTTAACATTACCTCCTTTCTCCCTAGCACTCTGTCCCACTCTCGCTGTCCCCCACGTTCGACCTCCGAGCTCACATTGAGTCACTGGGCCACAGCGTTGCGACATGCCTGGGGCTGTACCTGTCACCACGGCGCTGCGGAGGTTTCCTGACCAAACGGGGAGGCCGAGTCAAAACATGGAGGAGGAGGTGGTTTCTCTTTGACCTAGACCACCGGAGACTGGCCTACTATACTGGTGAGGGGGGCACCCTACCTGCTTGTCCTCTGTTCTACTTCCTTTTCTGCTGAGGTCACTTTGTTGCTTGGTTTTAGAGTAGTGACAGTCTACAAGGATGCCGTTTAAAGTTCCTGTTTAAATGTGTGCACCACAGACCATGACGAGAGGAAGCTGAAAGGAGTGATCTACTTCCAGGCCATAGAGGAAGTATACTATGACCACCTGCGCACAGCCACCACTGTGAGTAATTCTCCTCTATGGGGTGGAAACAGAGACCCCTGCTGACCACTGGCCTTTGTGGTTGTGTTCCTTGCTGCTCTGTAGCAAAACAGCTCAGGCGGTCTGACAGTTTCAGCAGCCCTAAACTGGTTTATAGACAGAGGCTGCTGGCTAATAGACTGTGCCAATTACAATGCTCTTTTACTCTCTGGGACACAGTCCCCACGACCCAGTCTGACCTTCTGTGTGAAGACGTACGAGCGCCTCTTCTTCCTGGTGGCCCCCAGCGCAGAAGCCATGAGAATCTGGATGGATGTCATTGCCACGGCCACGGACGAGCACTGCCGCTATTGACCTCACGGTGGGACAAAGCTGCAGCTGAACCTAGTCCCCAGTCCAGTTGGCTGTGTGTGGAGGAGGGCCTTGTCTCTCTGGGGAAAGCCATGTGGACTTTAGTAGGGACCTGTATGGTAACCTGGAATTGGTGTTACAGATCTGACCCAAGAGGAGCTGCTGAGGGAAAAGGGGTACAAGGAACAATTTTGGGAACATATTGCAAATTGAATGTGACACTTTACTAATTTCAACAAACACTCCCTGGCCTCCCCCCTCAACTGTGCTGTATGCGCCACCTAGTTGTGAAAGTGCAGTACTACTTCCACAGTAGACAGGAGTGATGTACAGATGCTAGCGCATGTTCCAGTTTTTACTAAAGGTCAAAAGGGCTGTTGTATTTAAATGCATATGTTTTAATCTAATTATTGTATATATGTTGTTTTTTTTTATTTTTATATGTTAATTAAAAATAAATTGAAAATGAGTGAATCTTATTTTTGAGTTGTACTTTTACAACCCAACCCTAAATCAGAAAAAGTTGGGACAGTATGGAAAATGCAAAAAAAAAAAAACTGTGATTCTTACATTTACTTTAACTTTTATTTCATTGCAGACAGTATGAACCCAAGATATTTCATGTTTTGTCTGGTCAACTAACATTTCATTTGTTAATTTACATCCATTTCTGCATTTCAAGCCTGCAACACATTCCAAAAAAAGTGGGGATGGGGGAAATTTAGACCTAGTAATGAGGTTAAAAAAGTAATAATGTGATTTCAAACAGGTGATTGTAATGATGGTTTGGTACAAAAGCAGCATCCACGAAAGGCTCAGTCTTGACAGAGGGTCTCCAGTTTGTCAACAAATGTGTGAGGAAATCATTGAAGTGTTTAAAAACAATGTTCCTCAAAGAAAGATTGGAAGGGATTTGTACATTTCTCCCTCTACAGTGCATAATATCATTAAATGATTCAAGGAATCTGGAGGAATTTCATGAGCGTAAAGGGCAAGGGTGCAAACCTAAGCTGAACGCCCGTGATCTCTGATCCCTCAGACAGCACTGCATCAAGATCTGTCATTCATCAATAGCTGATATAACCACATCGGCAAGGTATTACTTTGGCAAACCTTTGTCAAGCACTACAGTATGGAGTTACATTCACAAATGGCACTTAAAACTTTACTGTGCAAAGAAGAAGCCTTATGTTAACAATTTCCAGAAGCAGTGTCAATTTCTGTGGGCTGGGAGGCATCTGGGATGGACTATCACACGGTGGAAACGTGTACTGTGGTCAGATGAATCAGTATTCCAGATTTTTTTTTGGAAGAAATGGATGCCGTGTGCTCTGGACCAAAGATGAAAAGAACCATACAGACTGTTATCAGCATCAAGTCCAAAAGCCAGGGTCTGTCATGGTATTGGGTTGAGATTTTAGAGCAATATATGCTGCCTTCAAGATGACATCTTTTCCATGGACATCCATGCATTCTTCAACAAGACAATGCAGAACCACATCCTGCACACATTACAAAGGCATGGCTGTGGAAGAAGAGGGTACGGGTACTGGACTGGCCTGCCTGCAGTCCTGACCTGTCCCCAATAGAGAATGTGTGGAGAATTTTGAAACAGAAAAAATGCGACAACGATGACCCTGTACTGTTGCGCACCTTAAGATGTGTTTGCAGGAAGAATGGGACAAAATAACAGCTGAAACGCTTTATCGCTTGGTATCCTCAGGGCCAAACTGCCTTTTAAGTGTTGTGAAAAGGAATGGCAACATTACAAAGTGGAAAATACTTTACTGTCCCAACTTGTTTTGGAATGTGTTGCAGGCCTGAAATGCAGAAATGGATGTATATTAACAAATGTTAGTTGACCAGACAAAACATGAAATATCTTGGGTTCATACGGTCTGCAATGAAATAAAAGTCAAAGTAAATGTAAGAATCATTGCATTTTTTTGTTTGCAATTTCCACACTGTCCCAACTTTTTCTGATTTGGGGTTGTACTGTTTTAATTTGCAGTTATGACTGCAGCAGTTGGATTTAGAACTGTAAGCTTAAAACTGAAAATTGTCCTGACTAAGGCTTGATTAACAAAACCGAGAAACTCTTATAGTTGTTTTCGATAGCATTACATATTATGCAGTAATATTCTTGAAACTGACACCAATGAATCATGTACTGTATAACACACCAACACATTTTCACATTTGATTGCCTAGGGGAAATTGGACATCCTAGTTATATACTATATTTCCCGTGTATGTCACCCTAAAAGCATAATATAGGATAGATTTTAAGTTAAAAGGAGATGCGAAAAAACACCTGTATGAATTTATAGGAATGGGAATACTAATACTAAAAGCAAAAATTTATCCTAGTATCCTAGTATTTTTACATGATGTCTTTCATGAATTATTATTATTATTATTATTATTATTATTATTATTATTATTATTATTATTGTCTGAATTACTCCTGTTATCAAACTCAGTATCTGCAGTTTAACAAATTTATGCAATATTGCATAGCATGTACTTGCTTATACAGTTCTTAAATATATTCAGTATGCTCATAACTGCTACTGAACAATTGTAAATGTTAACCAAACAAACAAGATGGGTGAGTATTTGTTGCTGGATTTGACACTACTACTAGGTGACAAATTAAATAGTGACATGAACTGGTTCCATCTCAGACTTGATTCTCTAGGCAGATATGGAGTTAGTTTTGTGCTACACAAGACTGCTAAAGTCCCTGTCTTTTATTTACAAATTTCTCTAGATTCTGGTGAGCCTAATAGAGATTTTTGTTATATACAATGCTGTACAAAGCTGGAGGACACCCGGGGATCTTGTTGCTGTCAAATAAGATCATCCCCAGAACATTAGTTAAATTGGACTGTTCTCTAAATGTTTGTCTCCTTCATTTCCAAGACCAAACAATGGTCAACTTTTGAATAATTAAATCTGGCTTACACAGTACAGATTTCTTTGAATATCTATAACTCATAGCAGTGACCAAATGTCTGCAATAATTCCTATGATCCTTTGAAGGAGACACGGAAATGTGGCTTTGACGTGTCTTTCAGTGGTCAGGAGTGATCAGCTATGTGCCAACTGTTCCCAGTCTGCACCTCCCTGTGCACCCCAGAGAAAAACTTCCAACTCCTTCACAGAATCTGCCTTACACTGCTATGTCCTCCATAGGATATTCCAGGGGACATCACAGCTGTGTCCTGGAACTTGGTGCATCTACTCTGGGAAAGTGATAAGACACAAGCTTACTGTAAAGGACTTCACTCATGTATAAACTCTGATGTGGCCCATCTATTTTCACAGTGAGCCATAACCAAAATTATTTCTGAGGAACTCAAGGAACAACGCTTGTTTACACTGACATACTTGGGTAGGAAATGTACTTTAATGCTTGGTCTCCACCTGAAGTTGCCTCTGTAAACACTGGTTGTCTTAAGTGTTTAATTTTCCTACTTGGAAAATTAACATTTGAACTAAATGACAATTCATGCAGCCATGCTGCCTCTCCATGGGCCATCTCTGCCTTTTTGTTACTGTGGCCGAATGCTGCTCTTAAATCTGTTAAAAATACAATAATCAGAGCCATTTAATTTCAGCCATTTTAGTTTTTATTTTAATGTATTCCGAAATTTATTCAAATTTTAAAATGAATTGTTTTAGAACCTGTTTTTGTATTTGTTACATATTTACAAAATTTTTACAGAACCTAAGCCACAAATAAATTCCAATATATTATTGTGATTAAACTCATGCTTATTGCTTTTTATAGGGCAAGGGTGCCTTGGAGTCAAATTGTGTTACAGATGTCGGTGAGCGCCCCTGGTCTCGGTTGTGTTTGCAAGTTGAGAAGCTGGTGTATCTAGGACTGATGTTCTTGGTTCCACCTGAAGGGGACATCCCTGCACTTTTATACTTGTGTTCTGTATTTCATGTTTGCCTTCTTTAAACATCCCGTAGTCAGAGACCGGCGGGTGACTAAGGCCTCATCAAATTGCAGTTCAGCTCATAGTTTTTTGTTATATTAACACACAATCCAATGATCATTTAAATGCACTTATCTGCATGAACAGGTTGTAATGTGCCCTTTAGATCTGACAAAATATTAAAAATCTGGTTAGTAACTTAGTTACTTATTCAATTAACTTCATGGACAAAAAATTGCAGTTCTTTGCAAGCCTCAACAGCGCCCAGTATCATAAAGAAACAGAATACAGTGAATAGCAGTGACAGCAACACATCCGTTTGTGTTTAGACCACTTTTGTACTTGGTTTTACTCCCCAGTTTCTTGCTGGAAATTAAAACAGCCAGCAAGATTCTGAGTTACCTGTGTGTCCCCAAAGCGCTTCTTCGATCACGTTTTTGTCGTAGCAAACAGGCCTGCAGGTAAAAAGCTTCCCTACTACTCTGTCTGAAACAGTTTTCACATTTTAGAAGCGATAAAATCATTTTTTTTTATTAGATTAAATTTTTATTGAACTTTTTCTTCTGCCCTTATAAATAAATGTGAATTAAAAGATTTGTTGTCTTATAATTGAGGTACCTTTTGAGGTTTCAGGCTCTATATATTGATACAAATGGAAATTAAATTTTCTTTAAGTGTGTAGTGTGTGTGTGTGTGTGTATATATATATATGGTAAAAAGATGATATACGGTAGTGGCTTTGTATCCGTGGGTAATACATTTCAACACCTACAGCAGCTACATGAAACTGCAGATAATATAGAAATCTATATATTAATGGGAACAGCAAGAATGCTAGAAGCAGAAAGGAGGCAAGTTCTGCAGGAAAGCGTGGGCATGGGAACAAAGGAAAATTGAGTCAAGTACTGGATGCGTTTGAGCTGCTGGATTTCACCATGTTACAGCCCATTCTCGCTTAGCATGCGTTTTGAAACTTATGAACCATTTATTTCTTTAATTCCCCAGTTTTTTTTTCTGGTCACTGTAAACCGCAGATTATTGAATCAGCAGATATGGGGGCACAACTGTATATCTAGGTTCAAGGTTCAAGGTTTTATTTGTCATGAGTGCACTAGCAGTGTTGTGACCATGAAATGTGTTGCTTCCAGACATCCTCAGCAAATGAAAATATATAAATAAGTTGAAATAAATAAATAAATAAATAAATAATAAATAAATAATGAAATTAAGAAAAACAAATAAGGAAAAAGAAGTAATAAATATACATAGGAGTTAAATAAGTTAGATAAACAAACAACAAACAAGCAAACCGATAAGAGCATACAGACAGACTCTGATCGACAGTGTCTCATTGTCCAAGGGAGGGGTCAATAGTTCAACAGTCTTATTATGTGGGGGAAAAACTGTCCCGGAACCTGCTTATCCTCATCCGGATGCTTTTAAAGCGTTTCCCGGACGGGAGCAAGGAAAATAGTTTGTGGATGGGGTGACTGTGGTCCTTCAAGATGTTATGGGTCTGCTTCTTACTCTGCTGGGTGTAGAGGTCCTGCAGGGCTGGCA
The DNA here is from genome assembly GCA_018136845.1 of Heterotis niloticus. Taxonomy (NCBI): domain Eukaryota; kingdom Metazoa; phylum Chordata; class Actinopteri; order Osteoglossiformes; family Osteoglossidae; genus Heterotis; species Heterotis niloticus. The sequence continues at coordinate 10,088,432 of CM030905.1, forward strand.
GATCAGTCCTGGTAATGCTCTGTGCTATCTTGACCACTCTTTGTAGAGCGTTATGGTCTGACGCACTGCAGCTGCCATACCAGGCCGTGAAACAGCCAGTCAGGATACTTTCAAAGGTCGATCTGTAGAAGTTGACAAGTATCCTGTTGTCCATGCCGAATCTCCTCAGCCGACAGAGGAAGAAGAGGCGTTGAGCTGCTGCCTCGATGACGATGCTGGTGTGCCGTGACCAGGACAGGTCCTCAGTGATGTTTACTCTGAGGAACCTGAAGCTCTTCACTCTCTCCACTGGGGCACCAGCTATAGAGATGAGCATGTGGCCATTCCCCTGCTGTCTCCTGAAGTCCATGATCAGCTCTTTTGTTTTGCTGACGTTGAGATGGAGGTCACTGTCCTGACACCATGAGGTCAAGGTTCTCACCTCCTCTCCATAGGCCCGCTCATCGTTGTCGGTGATCAGGCCGATGACCGTGGTGTCGTCAGTAAACTTGACTATGATGTTGGAGCCGAGCAAGGCGACGCAGTCGTGCGTGAACAGGGAGTACAGCAGGGGGCTAAGCATGCAGCCCTGGGGAGCCCACGTACTGAGAGTCAGCGCTGAGGATATGATATTCCCTATATGTATATGTAGATATGGTGATTTATATATGAAAACATGATTTTATAAAGTAAATATACTGCAATAATATGTCTGTATTGGCTTGAGGAAGAGGAAAGCTGTAGGTCACATTTAAATAAAAAAATATTTAGAAAATGAAAAGCCAATGCTGCAAAAACAGGTCGTAAAGTGCAGGATTTCCTTGGATGAAATGTTCTGAGCCCAGACTTGACATCAGAAAGCTGGAGCAGTGCTAAATGTTGTTAATAATTGCTGATGGGATGCTTGAAAAAGCAGATATTGGGTGACCGAATTATGGGTACGGAGTGCTAAGCTGATTCGTCTGAAATAGTAAAAAAGTTGTATAAAAATGAACATACAGTAGGTTTGAAAATAAAAATGCTTAAAGTGGAAGGGTGGCGTTGTCACGTGGTTGCTGGGAAGTGGAAAAATGGCATCACTGAACTGGTTTCTCCATCCCTGCTCAGTCTGTTGTGGTGTTGTTGCTTCTTGTTTTCATGCCATAGTTGACTGTTGGGACCAAACTTATTGTGAATGCTCATGGGGAAGGTGCGTGATGACTGTAATGTCTATCCCGTGGGCTCATTTTCTGAGGGACCTCAGTCCTGACAGCAGTCTGAGTGGTTGCGTTGAGTTTTTAATGCAGTGTTTTCATAATTCATTGTAATAAAGGTAACTTGTCATAATGGAGATCACATCAGGTTCTTAATAGTTAATTCCAGGAAAAACTCTGTGGCCTGTGGCCTCAGTGGTGTCAGAGTTTTTCCTGGAATTAATCTTCAATCTGGTGTTGAGCAGACTGCAAGGGCCTTGCTGAGGTGTCATGCTGCACCTAATATGAACAACAAGTGTGTAGGAATATTATGTAATATTAAAAGTAAGGTTAATGTAACAAATAAAATAAGTTTATCCTGTAAACTTAGTGATGGCAATGTGAGAAAGTTGGGCAATGGTGTAGAGGAGTGGGAGGCCGGTGTTGGAGAAAGTAGAGTTTTCAGGTCTTGCTTTTTACTTGATTGCTTGATCTCTCATTGAATGAGTATTTAATGCGGTTTTAAGACAAACCTGACGCAAGACAAATATCTGTCTTTCATCAAACTCTGACACGTCAGCTTTTTTCAAAACTGTAAGCTGCTCAATACACTTCTCCACTTCCACTCTGTTCTTCTTTGAGCCATTTTTTTTTAAACACAGCACCTTAAAATATAAATGAGAAATTATAGTACAAAACCGCAATAGTGCAATACAGAAGGTAAAGATATGACTAGATAAACCACAGCCAAGCATGGGGGCCCTCATTCTGACAATTCAGTTGGCCTCGCACTGCTGGTTTATTGCACTTGGCAGAATGTTGTAGCTCAGGATGAATGGTGCATACTGGACAAATGAAAGTCCAGACTGAAGTTGCATTAATAATCCAGCATATTAACCTGCAGGTGAAGGACTGAATACTATGACACTGTATACTGGGGTGTAGAGAAGTAGCTGGATTTAATCTCTAGATCATTTTGGGATATCAAGCACTGTAAAGGTCATTAATAGAGATAAAAACAGAAATGGAGCTTGAAATCTGTGCACGCACAACACAATTCAGAATGCATTTGTTATACTAACAAATACACACAACTATTTTGCAGATAACAAATACTGTATAACATGTTAAAATTGTTCTGAAAATCTTAATTTGTTAATATGGTATTTTTTTCAAACATTTGATAATATATTGTTATAAATGATTAAAAACGGTGCTATAGGAGATTCAACTGTACTTTGTTTCTCTTAACTGGCTTTGCGTGTTAGCTTAGTCTCATGACAGTGTCATCTGTTTCCTTCCCTCTCGACTATAGGAAGTGCACAGTGCTGATGAACCCTGTCTCCCAGTCTTACTCATTCCACACACTATATTATCTTTTTCCACTGGCACAAATAACACAAAACAGCTTATTTTAAGGGCTTACTGCTTATATATAGCATATGCAGCTTCTGTATAGCCATGGCAAGTTTAGTTGCAACAATGGGATTAAAAGAAAAAATGTATGTTTCTCTCAGTCCTTCTTTCTGTCCTGTCTGCTTTTGCTCTGAGGGGAGTCAATAAAACTCTCACACCCCAACCACCTTTTCCAAGGAGCTTGTTAGTGTCACAGCCAAATCCATAAATTCTTTTTTTAAGAATACTCAAGCAATTTTTTGTGTGGAAGATATTCAGATGAACAGAACATTAATATGATCATGACTCACCTTGTTGCTTGGAATTATGTTTGATTCTGACTTGTGTATGCATTTCTGCAGGTGCAAGGCTTGTCTTTTCTTGGGGAAACTGCTGCAGTTAAGGGTTTTACCTGATTACTCATGTTCAGATTTTCTCTAAAATTTGGACTTTTCACTGAGCTGGTCTATATTTATGTATCTGTGTTTTTTCTTACAAAAAATACAGTCAACATTAAGTAATCCATCTATCACCAGTAAATGTGAAGTTATGCTGGTTCACAGCTTTTCCCAGAAACCCAGTGTGCTATGTTAGGTAAGGTGTAGCCACACATATTCAGTGACACGTGTTCTGGATACACTTGCACTGTATGGCCAAAGTATGTAGACACTTGACCATTACACCTGTATGTGCTTGTTGAACCTCCCATTCCAAACACTTAGGCATTACTGTCTAATATCTTGGAATTTGTGCCAATTCAGCCACAAGAGCATCAGTGAGGTCAGGTACTGATGTTGGGTGAGAAGGCCTGGCTCACAGTTGGCATTCCAATACATCCCAAAGGTGGTCAGTGGGGTTGAGGTCAGGGCTCTGTGCAGCCACTCAAGTTCTTCCATCCATACATGGGCAAACCATATGTTTAGAGTTCCCTTTGTGCATGGGGAGCACAGTCATGCTAAAACAGGAAAGGAGCTTCTTCCCCAAACTGACCACAAGGCTGGAAGCATACAGTTATCTAGAATTGTTTATATTCTGCGTAAGTGCAGCTGAAATGGCTCAGTTACAACACATCATCAGAAGTGGAGTCAGTGATAAAAATAATTTAGGACATGGGTGAAGAAGGCAAGCACAATCTTACTTTGTGCACTTCCTTTTAAGGTTCTCACTGAAATGTCTAGTTTTACTGGGGTTTCCCTTTTGTTCTTATTTGCTTCAGTGTTGCAAAATAGTGGTCTGTGGGACATCTTAAGATGATGTGAAACCAAGCCAATGCTTGCATAGGACTGCAGTGCTTGTGGTGGCTATGGCAGAAAGGTGAAAGCCATGTATCTCAAAAAACAAGACCCCTTACATGTGACGGTGTTTATTTTTCTTGGTATGAAAGTACAAATCTATAGAGAATCCACATGTGCTGTTTCAGATGAGCAAAGGACATACAGATAGACTTTGGGACAGAGAAACATACACTGAACAGCCATATCATACACGATAGCAAATAAAAACAGAAATGGCTGAACTTCCCCTTGACTACTATACCTCTGCTCACAATGTTCAATGGACATCATTTTTTTCTGTTGCTCTTTTGAAGAAAACACATCCTTGTGCACAGGAGCAGATTTAACTGCACCAGTTTAACATCTGAGGTCGATGTATTCATTCATTCCATTCGAACCCACAGTACACAAAGAGGGTGCTGCTTCTGTGATGTCTTGGTTTTGGTTGTGTGAAGTTTATAAAACTTTTTCTTTTCTCATCAGAAACAGGAGTCACTACTTCCACATTTCTGTTCTCGTGTCTTACCTCCTCTTTTTCCTCTATTTTCCTTGTAAGAGTTTGCAGTCTGCACTTTGATAGACAGAACTCAGTTTTATTCCCTGCAGTAAAGGAATAAATGTGGTAAAAAGCTGATGCTGTGTGTGGTAGGAAATGAAAGCTTTGGAGATTCCCATGCTCTAAACTGGTGTACATATATTTTTGTGAAGATTTATGCTCTTTTGCATTGACCTTCCACTTTGCTGAGCACAATATCCTTTTCCAGTCACTATTCCCTCATACCACCCTCTATGTACTATATACAGCAATAAATTTGCAAAGTGAGCAAGCGGTGCTTTAGCTGAAGATATGGAGGAAACTCCAATATCTACCTGGTTTGGATCAGCCACCAAACAAGAGAACAGGCTGAAGAAAAGGTTATTGGTTCTAGACTGCCCTACCTCAAGGAGCTATACTCCAGAATCAGGAGAAGGGCAGGGAAAATCATGACAGAACCCTCTCAAACAGGCAACAGGCTTTTTGAACTTCTCCCATCCAGCAGGCGCTATAGATACCTGTGTGCCAAAAGTACCAGACACAAAATTGTGCGCGCAGTTGTCTGTTGTACACTATGAGCCACTGGGAACTGCAGACAAATTCCCTGTAGATGCATGCATACTTGGCCAAATAAATCAGATTTGGAACTCTATCTTTAGTTGGTCATATCTTGCCCACATTTAACATTCAGTATCCAGCATCTTTATTGTGCAGAGAGACATAGAGAGATGTAGCCTGGCTGTCATTCTCACAGAACTTTATTTCTTTTCACGTTTTAAGCAAAATCACATCAACATCCAGCATTATTTAAAGGGACCCCTACAATGAACAGGAACCAGTGCATTCATTTCAATGGTGCACATCAGTTAAACACAAGCAACCTCTTCATAATATGTGATCATAGTTGGCCGTATATGCATTGCCTAACTGCTGCTCTTCCAGTTTCCAGGCCGGCCCAGAAAACATCTTGGGAAAGTGTTGATAAAGGATCCCCAGACAGCAAAACCTTTACATCTAAGAGCTGTTTTGTTAATCTGCTCTTCTAGCTGTGAATGTCCATCAGGAAGCAAAAGCACCACCAAACTGCACCATGCATAGACTGAACGTAGAGTTTGGGGGTTTTCCTAAATATAAGCCAATAAAATTAAAAAGACCAAAAGATCCTTTATGTTTCAAGCTTACTGCAAAAGAAAAATGCTTAAATATTACAGTAGTTAAAAAAACAATAAAGATCTGGTTAATAAAATTACTTATTCCATTAATCTTTATGGGTTTAAAAAAACTATGTCTTTACAAGCCTATCTAAGTTCAATCTAAGGTCAGCCAGTGACAACAACACAGCCATTTATGTTCAAGGCATTTTTGTACTTGTTTTTACTTCTTCCTAGTTTGTTCCTGGAAATTAATACTTTGATTCAGGCCTATCCAGCAAGATTGAGTTACCTGTGTGTCCCCAAAGCTCTCCAGTCATGTTTTTGTCACATCAGAGGCCTGCAGATAAAAAGCTTCATTATTACTCTCTCTGAATTAGTTTTTATGCCAACATTTGGAACAGATAAGAACAATGGATTTTATTTTATATTTTGTTCTTCCTTCTATAAATTCTCTTCCTCCTTCGAATTAAAGATTTGTTTATAGTGAGTCCATGCGGTAATGCAAGTTATTTGGAAATTAAATTTTCTTGAGGAGTATAGTCAATACAATAACTACAAAAAAAAAATATATAAAGTAAATATACTGCAATAATGTGTCTGTATTGGCTTGAGGAAGAGGGAAGCTGTAAGTCACATTTAAATAAAAGAAAAATTAGAAAACAAAAAGCCAATGTTGCAAAACAGGCTGTACAGGGCAGAAGTGCATCATTGTGGAGACCAAATGTTTTCAGCCAAAGACTTGACATCAGAAAGCTGGAACAGCGCTAAATGTTGTTAATAATTGCGGATGCGATGCTTGAAAAAGTAGATATTGGGCAACCGAATTATGGGTATGGAGTGCTAAGCTGATTCGTCTGAAATAATAAAAGAAAACCATTTTTAAAGGCACATTACAACTCAGTCCCATGGCACATCAGGGGCTATATTACTGTTATCTCTGCTTTTGTCTTCTCCTGAAATGCGCCAGAGTGCTGCTGGGCGGAGGACTGGTGTTCACCGTCCGCAGATGTTGCTGTAGGTCCCTCCCCATCCTCAGCCATTGCTCGCTTGCAGACCACGGACAGACTTTGCTTGAAATGCTTCCTGTGGTCCATCCCCATGCAGAAATAGAGCAGTGGGTTCACACAACTGTTGAAATAAGCCAACCCTTTGGCTACCGTCAGTCCGAGTTTCACCACCTGACTTTTGCTGTTTATCATCTTGGCCAACAAGAGGAAGTGGTAGGGTGCCCAGCATAGGAAGAAGGCTAATACCAAGCCAGCCAGAATCTTGAGGGGCTTATTTGTGCGCGTGAGCCGGGTGCGACGGATGCCCACGGCTGCCAGGACATAGCAGCAAAAAATGATTAGAAATGGAAGCAGGAAGCCACATAAAAAGCGCAATATGTAGATGACCTTTCTAACAGGATCCTCTCCTTTCTTGTCAGGGTCCACGGAACAGGTGGTCAAGTTATTTTTGCCAAGAACTGTCTGTCGGAAGATAAAATAAGGGCTGCTGAGGGCTACAGCAAGCACCCACACCACAACGCTCACCAGGCGGGCTGCTGACACCGTTCGCCGTTGTTTGGTCCAAACAGGCCGCCACACGCAGAGCGCCCGGTCCAGGCTAATAATGCTGAGCAGGAAGACGCTGCAGAACATGTTGGCATACTTGAAGAGGCCGTTGAACTTACAAAGAAAAGTGCCAAATGGCCAGTATTGAAAGAAGAGCTTCTTGACCAGCGAGAACACCCGGGTCCAGCAAAAGATGAAGTCAGCCACAGCCAGGTTGACCAGCCAGACGTTGGTGACAGTGGGGGACATTCGAAAGCCGGCTGCCCAGATGACTAGGCCGTTGCCTGTGGTGCCAAAAACAATAGTCACGGTGTACAGGATGATCATAATTTTGTCCATGATGATCCCCAGGAAGTTGTTGGAGTCTCCCTGGGACTTGGCCATAAGTGTTATAAAGGAGATGTTGCTTGCCATCCTAAATGACAAAGGAAAAAAGAAATGTTGTGTTTTTGGCTGGATCAAAGACATCTGTTTCTGGGGATAAGAGTCTCACTGAAAAATAAAACCAGACCAAGTTTTGTCTGCTGTTATACACACCTAGAGATGCATACAAGGAACTTCTTAGATGGTAAATTACATCTTCTGACTGAAGATGGATAAACCAGCTATTTATCCATCCAATATTAACTGCAGTGCAGGGTTACAGTGGTCCAGAGTCCATCCTGGAAGCACACAAGGTGAGACAGGAGACTCACTAGGACAATCACACACAAGGAGGAAGAAAAGGATGTTTTTTTTTTTAGCTAGAAAAGAAGCCACGTACAAGCTTAAGTTTCGAAGCCCTAAACTGAGAAGAGTGTAACAGAAATGAGAGCAGATGCCTACGAGATATTTTTGGCTGTAATAACGTTTTTATATTATAGCAAGTCAACACCTACTGTAATGAGAAATAACATAAAGCAGCAACGGTTTCTTATTGCTGCTTATGAGGAACCAGTGTGTTTTGTGTTCCTTAAATTTAATTTCTCCATCACTCATCATCACTGCTCAGCTAGATCAGCGTTGCAGCAGACTGGAGTCCATTGCAGGAGCACAGGGCACAGACTGCCATCACAGGCCAGTCCATCACAGGGCAGCTGTACCCTGTGCCAGTACTCAGTCACTAAGCTACCTGCAACTCATCTTTGGACTGTGGCAGGAAACTGAAAAACCTGGAGGACATAAACATGGGAAGAACAGCAAACTCCACACAGACTAAGTGAGATTCAAACCTATACCCAACCGCACCAGGTACTATGAGGCAGCCTGTAGCCTAGATTCAGGGCTGTGAAATTTATCAAAACAAATATATATATAGCATTTTTTATTTTCATTATTTTACTGCTATTTTTTCTTTTTTTTTAAATCATTCCCAGCTCTGCAAGGCTCCTTAAAATGTAAAACAAGCCCACAAACTACAGACTTGACTTATTTCACTGAACGACATGTTTTCATTTTAAAATATTTAGTTATGCATCTTTCATCATTAGCTTTGTATTTTGGCTGGTTTAAGCATTTGTGGAAGGACTACGTAGTACGTCACTCAGGTGAGAAGGAGCCTGAAGTCTTGAGAAGACTAGGTTTTTTATTACATTTTATTTTATTATTTAAATAACATTGCAAAATATAGCACAAGCAAGAGTATATATAGAAACATTGCTGGGATATAAGTACATTGTAATATAGGTACATACTATACAAAAATATTAAACAAAAGGAAACACAGATACAAGTCTTGGGAGATGCAGTGACACCTGAAAAATATTTATTGGGGAGGGGGCCACCTTTACAAGGTACCAGTGAAATATTTGGCAGACCTGATGATGGAAATTACGTGTGAATTTTGGTAATAATAAATGAATTGATGATGTGGGCAATGATGGCAAGTATTTGGTGGAGGGGTTACCCTTCCATAGGTGGAAAGGAGAGCCATGATAACCACAGGAATGCGATTTTTACTGATGTTAAACTAGCATCAGATGTTGGAAAACAGAGTTGGAACTGAACAAACGGTTTGAGTCATGGTGTATGTTTTGGACTGAAGTTTTGAGAAGAGTTCTGGGATTCTAAAATTGTTGTTGGTGCGGAGGCCGCCTTTCTGAGGCACCAGTGAAATATTTGGTTAGCTTGACAATGGAAGTTACATGGGCGTCCTGGAAGCAATAAGGGAGTTTGATCCATTTTTGAAGTCAAATGTAGAGAAATATGGTTATTCAGGGTAGAAAATCTGATGTATGAGCGATAATACAGAGAGTGCAGCTTTTCCAAGCTGAGGTCCACTGTGCTGCAGGACAGGCTGAATCATCTGGCTCTGATGCAGAGCTCTGCTACCTCAACAAAGGATCCAATTTTGGCTCAATTTTTCACAGACAGTTTTGAGGTTGGGTGGGGTTCACATTTGCTTCCTAGTAATAGAAAATAAATTAATGTATAGAATTAATAGATTGATATACAGCACTTTTATTTGCTTTTAATGTTTCATCTCTCTGCTGAGGGATCGCTTGCTCCTACTGTGTTGTACTGTAAATATTATTGGCAATGTGAAGACCTCACATTGTATGCTGTCTTTATGCTGTGACTGCTGTATAGCAAATGTAAGTAAATGTATTTATTCTGCTAAGCTTGATGTTACCTGGCATTGGTGTGTGAGGTTGGTGCAGTTGTAGTTTATAGTGTAGACCAGACCCCAACCCTCTAACTACAGCTCTGCCTGTGTCACTGTTTTTCATCAGATTTACCATGAACATGCCCTGTAACTGAAGACTGGGCAAAAATGGGTAGTAGCCAATACATTC
>CM030905.1:10098767-10117624 GCA_018136845.1 Heterotis niloticus
ATCCATCCATCCATCCATCCATCCATCATACTCAACTACTGTGTCCTGGTGAGGGTTGCGGTGGTCCAGAGCCTATCCTGGAATCACTGGGCACTAGGCTATGAAACATCATTCTGTATTGGATGCCAGTCAGCTGCAGATAATAAACTGCTTCAATATTTGCTGAAAACTCATCAATGTGTGAGTTATTAGTCTGGAGAGCAAATAGTGGATTCATAGACACCTACCTTATTGTTCTTCCACAGCTGTGACATATGAGATCCTTTGTTAGGAGGCACAAAGGTCCACCAGAGCCTCCATACACGGCTGTGAAGGCAGAGGTAAGAAAAGAACAATCACATGCATGCCTTTCACCCAGGAAGACGCAAAAGGACTCTAATAATAGACTGTAGAGGAAAACAGTGCGAGTTGGGTTTCGGCCTCTGACGACCAATCGGGTCAGACAGCTCAGCAGTGGGCCACCAGGAGGAACCGCGACGATTTGAGGTGGAGTCTAGTTGAAACAGCTGAGAATGGATGTGTTCAGTGTGCAGTTGTGGAACCAGGAATGCATTTCTCAAATGACCCTTCAGACATCTCTCAGTAGGATATGTACTAATAAAGGATCTTCAGGAGTCCACAGTGATGTTCCTCTGTCTGGGTTTGGGCAACTCCCTGGGCTGTTATTAAACTTATCAGTTAAGCTGTTTCAATAAATATTCAAATAATGCTGATATGAATTCAAGAATAGTTCATAGTTTCCAGTTATTTTAAAGGAAATTGACCTTGAGGATAGACGATTGCTTGTGGAATAACACATTAAAGAAAAGTTCTTGTGTTTTTGATAACAGAACGTAACTTTTGTCTGTCGAAGATCAGCTTGATGCAGTTGAAAATAAATTATGCAGTTGATCAAAGTTTGAATGTCAGTGTACATTTTTTCACTTAATTTCAAATTACAGTCAACTATTGTTTCTCATAAAGAAAAAAGCAGCTCAGAATTATTGACTAATCCTTCATTACAAATTACAAGACTTAAGCTGCAAATTATTTGCAGGCATTTTTAGCTTTTAGTTCAAATCAACAGTCAGTCTTGGCTAATGAAAGTTGTATATTATTGACATATTCCTGAAATCTTTTTTTTTTAATTCTCATTTTTATTTAATAACTTGCCACCTTTAACCCATTAACATACAGTAGTTGTATACAATATTTTACTTTTGGCTTTCTCTCTTAGTCATAGCTATGTGTATTATGTGCATTCTAATACAGTTGTAAAGTAAGGCGCAACAATTTAGATTAACTTGACTGATGCACCTAAAAGTAATACAAGTCACATTAATTAATAATTTACAAAAATCTTTTATTTTAGTTCAGCCCTGAACAATAAATCCATGTACGTTATTTAAGAAATTATTACACTGTAGGTATCTTTTATGTTATCGTTTTAATGATAAAAATACATTTAGTCTTTTGTGTTGGTACAGTAGAAATGGCAAATATAACAAAAAATTAGACAAATCAGAATTCAGTTTATAGCTTAATCATATATTCATGCAATACTGTTAGTCTGAAGCAACAAAGGTGAGTTTAGGTGGACAGTCAGTACACATATGACAGACAACAATGGACAACTGTGGTTGACCTGGCTGCTGTCCAGAGTGTAACCCCCTCATAGCCTCCCGTCTAGTGATGCCGGGGTATAGGCTCCCGACTACAGTGACCCTGACCAGGACAAGCAGATAATGAAAATGAGGGAGAGTGAGTGGGTGACAAAGGAGCGTCAGTCTCAAAGCCATATGGACCAAGGTCACCAACATTGACTACTCAGCTACTGTGACTGGTATGAAAATTTGTATCAGAAAGCACTTTTAAGCACGGTGAATTACTGAAGACCTATAATGGTCGCAATAGATCCTTACAAAATGGCAGTACAATACAGCTACTCAGTTAGGCTGGTTAGATCGGGAAGGAGACTATTAATATACCTCTGGTCCCTGATGACAAGTACACTGTTTCCATCAATAGCTGTGTAACATAAGTCATCTATACATCTCAAAAAGAAAAAAAAACCCACAGGTGCCAAAATGCACATAAGGCCAAATGCTGTGATTTACATGCCTGAAGATCTTTGCAAACAGCCCACCTCGGAGCAGCTGAACCTATAGAAAAACAATAACCGGGGTTGAGACAGACCTTCACACCTCTCAGGCTGTCCTCCTCAGTCAGAGGGAGGCGCTCAACAGGAATTTCACAGGGTTATCTTTGTACTCAAGGACATTGAGAAAGAAACAATGCACTGTCAACAAGATGGAGCTGAGGGGAAGGTTTTCACATGTTACTCATTGACCTTGGCCTTGTCTTGGTCCACTTGGGGAGACAACTGCATCCCCTCCATTGTAGAATTACAAGTTCATCTACAGAGGTCTCAGCTGGGGCCTGCTGCACGCTGCCGCCATAGTATCTGAATGTCATAGACAAGAATAGGATGAAGGTTGTTTAAACAAATAAGGAAGGAGCCAGTATAACAGAGCTTTGTTTCAAGGACCCAACCATCCCGGGCTCCTACAGTTCCTATAACAGGCACTTCTATTTGCTCTTCCTTGTAGCATTTATGCAAATTGGCCTGTAAATATATTTTTATCAGTCGCTTTCAATTTAGACTAAAACGTAGCTCTTTTACAGACGCCCTTCTGAATTATTACAAATTATATAAGAATTATTACAGCAGATAGTTGACGTGTGTTTGCAGGACACAAAAAAGGTTGAGGAAATAGCGCCAAACACGCACAAAAAGCAAAAACTACAGTGTGCCAATAGTACGTTTTTTCAAAACATCTTAAATTATAAAATAAATAACATTTATAAATTATCAAATATCTCACATATGAAAAAATAGTTTTGCATTTTGTCATGATATTGCTTAGGGAACAGAAGGTATATATCTACTAATGAACTTTTGCTACTTACTGCTGGTTATGTCCAAGTGAAATTTTACGTTGCAAAACTACTTTGCAGCTTTATATTATTTTACAAGACAATGTTCAGTATGACACTACTTTAAATAGTACTAAATAATTAGCTTTGGAGAACAGGGTGCATTTCATTCAAAAATAAATGTGAATACTGCAAGGTACAGTAAACCTGATTCTATTAAATGGTAACTTTTCCACCAACCACAGGATGTCACTACAGTTACAGCCATAAAACCTCAGTTACTGAACCGAGTCGTGATTATAGCTCAGTGGGGTGGGATGAGACTTTATTGATCCCAGCAGGGAAATTCTCCTTGTGTGCCATTATGAAGGCAGATGGCTGCTGGTAAGAAGGACCCCCAGAAGAGCTTCTTAGTGTTGGGTTAGAATAGCCTAGAGGCTAAAAGAGCTCATGCCATCACTTCATTTAGGGAATATGAGCTAATGTCCATGCTGGACTGTAGCTTCCTTCTCATCCTGATTCCTGCCATGATCTCCAACAAATGAGAGCTCTGATCTGTCACATAATGGATTAATAATGATTTGACTGATCTGGTACAAACCTGTACAATAATTAAAAAATTACAATAGTCTTCTAAAAAGCAGTGAATATGCAATATGAAAATTAAGTATCCTGTCTATGCATGAGTGCTATTCACATGAAAATTATGGCGAAAAGTATACAAATATCTGGAGCTGAAGCTGAGTATCTCATTTACAAGTGGAAAAAAAATCTAACCATACAGGTAATATCCCAACCTTGGTTAAGTAAGGGATGTTAAATAGGTAGTAGTATAGTATAAGTAGTTGCCTTCTACCTGGAGGACATGAGTTTGAAGCCCACCTCCTGCTGTAGTTCCCTTGAAGTGACATATTAAAAATGATTCAGTTGTACACATGTTTAAGTCTAAGTAAGTTGCTTAACAATCTAAGTTGCTTCTCCTGTTCATTGCTCAGGGCTGAATCTCTGTGTCCAGCTGGAATTACCCAGGAGATGGAGAAGTTCTGGACACTGGCAACTTGTGTGAAAGCCAGGGGTGACAGATAATGGGCAGTGATAATACCAATATGACAGCGGTGAACCATTGCTCAAAATAAACATCCAAATTATAGATTCAAATAGTTCCAGTGGCATTAAATTTTAAAACATGCAAGGCCTTACTCTGAAAATGTACTATAACATTGGGTAGTCAAGCACATTACAGCATTCTATATGTTGAGTGCCATCGATTTGATGTCAATGACTTGCGTCCTTAGTTTTGAAAAAAATCTGTCAATTGTATCCAAAATACTGTGTCCTTCACCTGGCTGCTGCATGTCCTCTCCTTCATCTTCTTCCAACTTCATGAACATCATCGCCTTTTCTAAGGAATCCAATCTTTTCACGTTGTACCCTAAGCACAAGAGCGTGTCTCATCATCTGCGCTTCTAAGAAGATCTCCATCCCCATTTGCTCCAGAATCCACTTGTTTCTTTTTCTGCTTGTTCACTGGGTCTCCTCAAACACCACAATTTGAAGGAGTCAATTCAAAGGAGGGGTTATATTAGGAGGGACACTTTGGGAGGAGTTCATATTTTTTTATATTTCTTTTTTTAAAAGTTCAATTTTCACATCCATATAGTGTTACGGAAAAAAAAAAAAAAAAAAAAAACATCTCCATGCTTTGTGTAAACATCAATACACTTGAGAACCTTTTCTAGACTGCCCATTACACCTGTGCCCCCTCTTCCAAGGGCTGGTCTTCAGTCCATTTTCATTTTACGCTGTATCTATAAATGTATAATTTGTCCTTTTGCGTGAATTGGCAGTGGTACTATGAAAGTTTCAGCATGCTGCTCCTATTTCCCAAGGTCCATTCATGCACTTTTAGCTACAAAAGAATAAAAATGCAGATTTCAAACTGCAGTGGGGATAGTATTACAGGATCTGTCAGTGGAGTCATAAGTGAGATGAGAGCTGATATGGAAAGGCTGTTTGTCATGTTAATCAAATGTGACAGAACTATTCCAGTGACACCCTCAGTTAAAAAATAGTGGGGGAGATTTGTTTCTTCTGTTAATAAAGAAACAGGTGTCTAGCAATTGTCTAGAGTTGAAGAGAGCAGACTGGACAGCTGAGAATGGAAAGCAACGTCATGAAGGAGAGGGAGGGAATGTCCAGCAGATAATTAAAGGGCTCAGAGGATATAGTGACAATATAGGACATCACAAAGGTGGCCCACTGTATGTCTGACACGGCGCTTATGAACGACAAGACCTCTCTATATGAAAACTGCATTATCCACTTGACACTCTTCTTCACCAGCATGACAGCTTTCTTGGCCTGTTGCACACACGCTTAATGATACAGAAACCCAATAACCTGTGACTTTGCATCTTCTTTTTTTTTCCTCAGCAGCAGCAGCGTGCTTCTTCCACCTCTATGTCTCACGGTGTTACTTGTCTTGTTATTCTTGGTCTCAGTTTGGGTCACACGCATCCAGGCCGGCAATGAAAGAGTCATTATAAGCCACGGAAAATGATCTATTTTAAATGCACAGTCAGGATAAAAGTGTGGAGGAGTTTATTGCAAGTTTCCTTTGTCTGTCTGTCTGTGCAGCTGGGGAATAACGCAATACATGCAGTGAGTACAAGTGCTTTACGTGTAGCAACCACTTTATCTTTCGCACCTTGTGGCACCCAAGAGCACAGCCACACATGAAATGCGTGTGCTTGGATCATGAGAGGATAGCCACACAATTGCAAAGAAAATATGGACAACTGCACCTTAAAATGCTCTAAATATTTTATGGCAAGCAGGAGCTCAGGCTAGCATTTAATAACATCACCAGCATAATTTCTTGAAGAGTTATCGGTCAGGTAGGACCAAGAGAAGGGTTACGAGGGAGTTTGGTTACCCTTCTTCAACCCCACTTGCTGCTGCTGCCTGAGCCTTTGCCAGAGTTCCAGGCCTTGATCAGTTCCCAAGGGAGAACGCCCTTCGCTGCACTTTAGAGAGGCCTGCCAACAGACTGCAGCTGAAGTGGTCACGTCACCTTGTGCCAGGAGGTGGGATATGTGCCTAAATCACTCATCATCTGCTGCTACTGCCTCCATGGAGGAGCCTCATCACCTGCTACTGTGTTGCTGGAGGAGCTCCACCACAGCACAGCCCAGTTTCTGGATCGATGCTGTGATGACTATGGTGGACCCTTAGTTGCCACACACCTCATCTGTGGACACTCTTCCCTGTCTCTCTGGGCCATGATGGGCTTCTCACCCAGGGTGGTGTTATTTAGTATGGAGTAAAATAGAATGAGACCTGACCAGACCCACAGTTACCATACTGGTGGCCATATCTGGGGTGAAACTCAGGTGGAAACAAATACCAGTTGAGGTCAATAAACCAGTGCTGTTTGTACTGTACTGTAGCTCAGTACCTGCTAATGGGCTGCAACAGAAACAGCTCTGTGTGACTAATAAAATAAGTAAAAAATAAATGTAGAAAAATGAATAGATTGTAAAAAAACAGTGCATCCTTACTATAAACAATATTAGCAATTCCTCCTCATTATCATAACAAGATATCTAGCCATTTAAAACAGAATTATATCAACTAGCTATGCTTTAGAGGGTAAATGCTCCACAGAGAAACTATAGGAATGTTTATCTGCTGTTTGCAGGGAAGTTTTCCATTAGGATTTGGATTTTTTTCCCCAAGGAAACTAATTGTGCCACACAGTACATGTCAGAGCGTATATGATTTAGCTTTGTAAAGATAAGGAATTTTTATTTTCAGAAATATGTAGAATATAACATCACCTTTACAACACTAGTGAACTGTACAAAACCAATCACTACTATATGTTTGCTGTGAGTTGCCAATAACTGAGGAGAAATCTATAATAGTTCCCACTTTTTGCTGCTTAGCAAACTGAACTTGGAAGATGAACAAGAAAAGTTTTATTTTCATATTAAGTGTACAGTCATCCTGCCAAATACAGATCTTGTTTTTTTGATTTTTAGTAAGCACTGGATTTTCAATTGTCAGTGCAATGTTGTGTTTCTGAGATAAGCTCGTGGGCTACCAGCAATCCAGATGATCATAAAAGAACATTTGCTACACATTCACACCATATCTTCAGGTCCAGATGCTGCAGTTTCTTAGCTTTTGTAACATAGTGCATTCATGCATTTTTGTGCATAGGTCTTCAGCTGCAGTTTCCCACAAATGTCTTATACACTGCCTGGCCAAAAAAAAGTCACATGCTCTAATATGTCATTGGACCGTCTTTAGCTTGGATTACAGCACGCATTCACCGTGGCATCGTTTCGATAAACCTATGTCACAACATTTATTTCAGCCCAGAGTTGCATTCATTTTTTGCCAAGATCTTGTATTGATGATGGGAGAGTCGGACCGCTGCGTAAAGTCTTGTCCAGAACATCGCAAAGATTCTCAATGGGATTAAGGTCTTTACTCTGTGGTGGCCAATCCATGTGTGAAAATGATGTCTCTCTTGTGCTCCCTGAACCACTCTTTCACAGTTTGAGCCCGATGAATCCTGGCATTGTCATAAGGAAAAGCGAACTAACTACTGTATTGAGTGTGAACCAAAGACCAACTGGCTATCACAAACCTATAAAGAAAAAGGGGCCAAGTCAAAACAAAGAACCAGTGACTCACAGAACTCCTTCAGCACCCTTCCCTCCTCTTACGTGGGGTTTTCTTACAGGCACAGGAGACAGAGCCACCAATTTGAGGTCAGCTGGCACAGGTGATGTCCATTTGCAGTCCCCTCAGGTCCATTTGTAAAACAGAGAAGAGACACAAACACACAACCAGACCTTGGACTGTTAGAAAAGTCATTTGAAAATTATTGTGCCGATATTGTTGGACTATATTCACGTTCACTAAGTTTACTCTTATTTATTGCATTCCTACGACTTGCTCTTAATTATTCCTTTTCCTTTACATACATTACTGCAAGTTTGCATATGGAAAGCTCTGGAATAAAACGCACTTGTGTCTCTGGCAGTTTTTCACTGATACAAAGTTTGATGCTGGAAGGCCTTGACTCACCTTTGTTTTAAAAACACACCGATTACAAAGTTTCAGGCTGTAATAAAACGGAGGGCAGAGTTTACACACGAGATGCACAGAACACAAATGCAAACATTAACATTTGCGCTGCTCTATGGTCTTTGAAAAATGTGTGTGCATCAGTGATGGATAACATGAGAAATTGTGCAGAGACTGTAATAAATCTTTTTAAGCTTTATTGTGCCTCTTCATTGACATGCAAAAGAATCTCAGCATGAATTCATTAAGATATAAATAAATATATCATTTCAGAGCAGATGGTCCTTCACCCTGCATGTATGAGAATGCAGGCCAGAAAACAATTGTATTCAGGGTTGTCATCGAAACAGTTTGGGGACCGCTGGTGTAAACCAGTCAAGAGCAGTATTTATATTTGAGCATGGCAACTGCCACTGTTAATTGTACCTGTAAATATGGTCTGAATTTATGGAATGTCTTCCTGCAATGAACCTGTTGGTATGAACTGATCCCATTAACCATGGGCATTTGTACATGTTTACTAATCCGTAAATCCCACACGGAGGAAGATCAAGAGCAAACAAGTGGCTCAGTACAGTATGCTCAGTGACTAGAAAGGTGTGTGTTACCATGTATGTGACATACATTCTCCCTTAGTACAATGGAAATAAAGAAACTCGGAAAGTAAAAGCACCCACCTCACCAAAGGTCGCAAAAATTCTACATATTTTCAATAATGCCTGTAGTGCTGTGAAAGAGTATTTTGACATGGTTTGACTGCATAATTTTCAATTCTACTGGTGTATACATTGAACAGAAAGAGAAAAAAACAACAAAGTTGTTGCTTTTAGGTAATTTCCCTGGTGAGGAAGGTAATGCAATTTGTGGTCATAGGAGTGAGAAAGTAGTTGCCCCTCCTCAACCAATAACTGGCTGCACAAACGTTTTAAGACATCACTGGGACTCATTACTAGTTATTTAGAGAACCAGAATGATCTGGAAAAAACTGCGAAATGAGATTTCAGAAAAACTCATTTATCATATGATTAGCTAAGAAAAAGGACCAACTTTGAATAAAAAGTGTACACAGAGTGCAAATATACAGTAAATGAGTGAGTGAATGAGTGAATCAATGAATTTAATAGGTGAAACTTTATTAATCCCCCAAGGAAATCCAGCAGAACAGCAGTTGCATGCAATATGCAACATACATGTACATATACATATACACATATATATTTTCATACATGCATACGTACTGTGATAAGATGCAGATAAGAGAGGGTGAAGTGAGGTGGTGCAAAGTGTAGTGAAATATTCATTGATAATCATTATATACAGGGCTCATGATATTTTGGAAATGGTACAAATAACTTAATTCTATCTGTTGCAAAATGCCCCTGTGTCAGCCTGCGATATTTGTGATGTGTGAATGTGGAAAGAGAACTTTAAGCTGAAGCAAGATATGACATGGATGAACTCCTTTAAACTGTGGCAGTGAAGGAGATATCAGGGACATCTGGAGAACAAATAGATGTTTATTGCATTATTTATAGGACTGTGGTGATGGCAGAGCAGGTAGTGTTGGAACCTCACACACCTGGGCTGTCCAAATCCAGATCAGTTTGTGTGGAGTTTGCATGTTCTCCTGCTTCAGGTTAGTTGGTCACTGTAAGCTGCTTATAGTTTGTGTGTGTGGCCTTGTTGTAATGGTGTGACATCACATTCATGGTGTAGTTTCATGGCCCAGTGATTCCAGGATGAAGTGGTTAATGAAGATGGATGGATTGAAGCAGAACCCTCTGCATCAGTTCTTGGATGCATCAGTTCTTGTTTTTACTCATTTTTTCTCCACCATATACTGTGACTGTGTTTTACCACTGGCCTTGAGGAGGCTTTGTGACGCTTCTGTGTTCTGGACCTTGATGGAACAATGGATATGTCACTCAGTAGAACAAACCTATAGGCCAGACATGGTGCTGACTGTGTCCTGAATACCACCAATGTGATCTGCAGCCAAAACAGCATCATCACACTGCTTGTAGGGAGCCTGTTTATGACGCCACCCACACTGCCCTTGCAAGACCTTGGTGAAATGACGGTTTTGTGTCCCTGGGACCATTTCAGTGATGAACTGATCCATAATAACTTGGCTGTGGGTCCTTTTGTTTTATATTCTTTAATCTGCTGTCAATTTACACACCTCTGTGGCTGTGCTATTATGTGTCTTTTGTCATTAGTGTACAGTAAAGTTCCACTGTATACCCCTGTACTGTCCCTTCCTGATAAATAAAGTTTTTTTAATTCAGTTCATTTCACTGTGGTCATCATTACATTCAAAACAGATTCCCTTGGGAATGGCTAGGAAAGTTGGTGGAAAATGATGAAGAGGATGAGCAGAGACCAGATGGAGGGACACAGTTGCAGTGACAATGAGCACAGCACACCCCTTTCAACACTAAGGACACAGTGGAGGGCAGGAGTCTCTGGAGGGACTCTATTTATGTGGTTAGCAAGATATGACAGTGACTCAACAGCCACGACAACTGTCTAGAAATGTATGATAAATGAAGCTGTATGCAATTAGATATTTTGTGTACTAACCCATACTTTCCATGCTCGACCAGCACCGGCAGCCCTGAACTCGCTCCGAGTTTCTCAGAGCGGGTGACCTTCAGGACTCCTAGCTCCTCATTGCCGCTGACTGAGCCTGTACTGTTTATCTTAGCAGGAATGAGAGAGCGTCTGGAAAGAGCCACTGGGCTCTAATGAGACAAAAGTCCCCGCTTGTGGTGTGAGTCCTCATACAGTTGAATGTCTTCTCACGTTACGTGCCCGGTAGCTGCCTCGCGCAGACCCTTGCTCAGGCACTAGGCCTCCGAAACCACACGCGCTCATGACCTTTGCTCAGAGAGCATGTTTTCAGAGCAAGTATTGTAAAAGTAATAGAACCATTACCTCACAAAATTTTAAAGTCCAAATTTCAGCTTTCAGTCTGGACAAACATCTGATAATAAAATCATAGTACAGGCTCTGGGAATGAACTAATGTTGAGAGCCAGTTGTTGACATTGTGTTTCTTGTGTAGTTTTGACAGTTTTGAGTTCTTCTTGCAATAATAATAATAATAATAATAATAATAATAATAAAAATAATAATATAACAACCAAGTATACTTTTACAAGTAAAAATACAAAGGTAAAAAATACAAGGACGGACAAGGGACAGAGAAGCTGAATGAACTGCACACCACAAGCTGTCCTCAATCAGTGGGGCACCCAGCAGGAATTTCACAGGGTTATCTTTGTGCTCAAGGATAAATCCAAGGAAACAATGTAAGGAAAGCAAGATGGAGGTGGTGGTAAAGCTTTCACTGTGCGATGGGCGATAATGTACAACAGACCCTGGGGCTGACCTGCGTGTCGACTTACTCATTGTGCGAAGCAGCTGCTCGAGTGGATTCCTTCTTGCAGCAGCTGGTGACACGCTACGCCCTCCTACTCTATACATTGTTTGTTTGGCACCTGCCCTTGGTCTCACAGTACCATCTCAAAAGTCTTATGATAGCCTTACATGTTTGCTCAGACTATCATGTTGCGAAAGCTGTGCAATTACAATGTATTATGTAGCAAATAAAAGTTTCACTGACATCTTAAAATTTAAATGACCAAGCTTGCAATGTACAACACCTATTAGTCACTCATACATAAGGCTGAATGTTGACAGCAGATTTCATAATATTTTTACTTTAGATCAGTATTACTTTACTTGTTAGTATCATTGATGTACTAGAAATATGTTGTGAGCATGTGTTCTGAAACAATGTCATAAATCAGTTTTGATTGACATTTCTCAGGCTGAGGTATACAATAATCCTTTTATTGTAGTAATATTCTTAATATTAATAGTAATTATTTATCATGGCGGACTAAATAAAGATTTTCCTTTTGCTCTGACAGATCGCCTTGCACAACTATTGTTGGCTATTATACGTTCATTTTTGGCTATTGTAAGTTCATTTTTCATGGCGACCTTGAAGCAACAAGGGATTTATTTTTTCTGCCACAGAATGATGACACCGTGTCACTTCTATTGAAAGTGGAACTGAGAAGTAATTTCAACTTTTTAAGCCTTAAACAATCTTTTTGTTTTCTCTCCCAGGCATTTTGGAACTTTTAAAGAACTCTTTACAAAGCCCTCCTTTTTTTATATTTTCGTGTCGTTGATTTTTTCCCACCTGTTCCACACTTAGCACACGAGGACACACCCCACCACCTTCATCCACCATATGTGGAGCCCACAAGTCACTTCCTGACTCCTGATGCCATTTCCAAATCAGGATGCTTTGATTCTTTATAAAGAGAGACAGCATGCACTACAGAAAAACATTTCACACCACTACTTCAAGGTGAGAGGTTGAGAATGCATCGTAGCACCAAAGAATTTTGTCAAAGATAATGATATGCACGAAAGGGTGTCAGAAACCTTGGTTTTGTGCAACAGCATTTCCTGAAATGCACTCTTCTCATTTCTCTTTACAGGACATCTGCATTCTCTGTCAAAACATCAGGTAAGAATATCCACAATCATTTTTCATAGTGTTTTCTAAGTAAATACAGTTTATCTACAAAGGAGGTTAGTCTACTTGGGGCTTCACTGAAGTTAGTCTGTGATGCTGAGCTGTGAAAAACAGTTGGGAGGGGAGGAGAGGGGAGTGTTCGGTCATGACTGTATCAGCAGACCTTGGACCTTGAAACTCTACCAAGATATGACATCAAGCAACCGATTTCCAGAAATCCATTAGGGTCTTTGAATTTTAGTGACCTAAAAATCATGACGCTTAATAGTCAAGGGACAACGCAAATACGGACTTATTAATAATATGAAAAATCTCTTATGTTTATTGTTTAATTAGTATAACTGAACATGAAAATTATTGTAGGAACCAAAGTGCAACCTGAAGGCTCCTGTATTATTCATCATGTTGTCATCACATACAAGAAAGCTAAAAAATTGTGCAGTTGTAAACAACAAGAGTGCCTGAAACCGAGTCATTCAAATTAAAGGGGGAATGAACAAAATGCAGGCTTTTAAGTGACCATAGAGTAATGATATTTGAGCCTACTGTAAGTCATTTTTGTTTCCTTTGGTCGATAGAATAAAAAATGGGGGATGCAGCAATGGAAGAGTTTGGACCGGCTGCTCCTTTCCTGAGAAAATCAGACAAGGAACGCCTGGAGGCACAGACGCGCCCCTTTGACATAAAGAAGGAGTGCTTTGTACCCGACCCAGAGGTGGAGTACGTCCGGGGCAGTGTAACCAGCCGTGACGGAGACAAAGCCACCGTGCAAACCGAGTTTGGCAAGGTAAAACTGATGTAACTGGGTAATAAAATGATGATGGAGACCATGTCCAGCTTACCAGGGACAAAACTAATGGACTAGTAAGTGCATTTTTCTTACATCATTGAATCTTTACAGACTGTAACAGTGAAGGAAGCAGATGTCCACCCCCAGAACCCGCCAAAGTTCGATAAAATTGAGGACATGGCGATGTTCACCTTCCTGCATGAACCTGCAGTGCTGTTTAACCTCAAAGAGCGTTATGCAGCCTGGATGATCTACGTAAGTCTGGCACAATTTATTCATGATGACTGGAAAAAACTACAGAAATAAAGAAACAACTGCTCGGAACTGAGTATCCAACTGACTAAGTGGTACACAATGAGCTGAAAAGCTCCCTGATGCTTTGCCTTCCAGACCTACTCAGGGCTGTTCTGCGTCACTGTCAACCCCTACAAGTGGCTGCCAGTGTATGACCAGTCAGTTGTCAAAGCCTACAGAGGAAAGAAGAGGAGTGAAGCTCCTCCTCACATCTTCTCCATCTCTGACAACGCCTATCAGTACATGCTTTCAGGTAAATACTTATTATTATGATATTTTTAAGGTCTCTCATCAGATTTATTCAAATATATTTAAGTATACGTAGCTATTAATAATTATTACTTATTTAATTTTGCACAGATAGAGAAAATCAGTCTATCCTCATCACGTAAGTTTGTCACACATCTTCATTCGAAGCCTTTTTACTGTTTGATATGATGTCAGACTGAATGTATGCATCTGTCTCCAGTGGAGAATCTGGTGCTGGGAAGACTGTGAACACCAAAAGAGTCATCCAGTACTTTGCAAACATTGCAGCTGTATCTGGAAAGAAGGACACAGCACAGGAGAAAAAGGTGAAAGAAAAATACCAACGAAAACTCTCACAAGAGTTGGGCTACCACTTCCTCTAGTTTTCCACGTGTAAATTAGTATAAATGTTAATGTCTTTGGCTGTATAAAATGTGATTTAATTCACAGGGAACCCTGGAAGATCAAATCATCCAGGCCAACCCAGCTTTGGAAGCATTTGGTAATGCGAAAACCATCCGAAATGACAACTCCTCAAGATTCGTAAGTCTCAGTGAAGTCTGTGAGTGACTTGTTTGAGGTTGTCAGTATTTTTTAAGCTAGTTGCTTGCTGGCTTTTTATTCTAATTTTTTTCTCTTTTCAGGGTAAATTTATCAGAATCCACTTCGGAGTCAGTGGAAAGTTAGCTTCAGCTGATATCGAGACTTGTAAGAACATCTAAATTGTACTTATTTTTAACATACAGAAACAACAGTACATGTGTGGTCCTTCAAATGTTTTCATAATTCCATGTTTTTTCCCTGTTTTTCAGACCTTTTGGAGAAATCTCGTGTGACTTATCAGCTAAAAGCTGAAAGAGATTATCACATCTTCTATCAGATTCTCTCGCAGAAGAAACCAGAGCTGCTGGGTAAGTACTGCAGTCTATTGCATACTGAACACATTTTACTTTTGAAGATGTGCATGCAAAAAGGAAACAGGTCTAACTGGTTTGCCTCCGCTTTAGAAATGCTGCTCATCACCAACAACCCATACGACTACGCCTACATCTCCCAAGGAGAGACCACTGTAGCCTCTATTAATGATGGAGATGAACTGATGGCCACTGATGTGGGTTATTATGTAAAAATAACCTTTAAAAATATTTCTCTGATCTCTGGGTTGACAATAACCTAAAAGTAGAACACTGCTTCATTTCTGTAGGATGCCTTTGACGTACTTGGTTTCAATCCAGAGGAGAAGGCTGGAATTTACAAGCTAACTGGTGCCATCATGCACTATGGCAATATGAAGTTCAAGCAGAAGCAGCGTGAGGAGCAGGCAGAAGCAGATGGCACTGAGGGTGAGTTCAACAATTTTTATACACTTCTAAGTCTGAACAGGATTTGGAGGTGAATAATAATGGATGGATGGATGGAGACATTAGCTAACAACCACACATCTCCGATTCATCCCAGATACGGACAAGGCTGCCTATCTCATGGGTTTGAATTCTGCTGACCTCGTCAAGGGCCTGTGCCATCCAAGGGTCAAAGTAGGAAATGAGTGGGTCACCAAAGGGCAGAATGTCCAACAGGTAAGCTAATAAAGTAATTATTTATGCTATCATGATTGTTTTATTTATGAGAATCGCATGTTAATAAAAGTCAAAAGTGGCCAATACTTTTGTCCCAGTCCTGTTTGTTGAAAGCAGTTTGTTTAAACCACATTTCCGTTCTTCAGGTGTACTATTCAATTGGTGCTCTGGCCAAGGCAGTGTATGAGAAGATGTTCCTCTGGATGGTTGTGAGAATCAACCAGTCACTGGACACCAAACAGCCTCGCCAGTATTTCATCGGTGTGCTCGACATCGCTGGCTTTGAGATCTTTGATGTGAGTCTTACATCGTAAAAACCATGTTGACAGAGTTCTTGCTATCATTAACAGAGACTGTGCTTGGGAATATGTTATAAATAAATAATACTTTTTTCTATTTCAGTTTAACAGCTTTGAACAGCTCTGCATCAACTTCACTAATGAGAAGTTGCAGCAGTTCTTCAACCACCACATGTTTGTGCTGGAGCAGGAAGAGTACAAAAAGGAGGGCATTGAGTGGGAGTTCATTGACTTTGGCATGGACTTGCAGGCTTGCATTGAGCTCATTGAGAAGGTGGGTGTAAGAGAGCCACATTATCATCTTAAGAACAATACAAGCCAAAGAAAAACTTTATTTCTATGAAGGAGTGTGGTTTTATTTTATTTCACAAAACTGTTCACATTGCAATTATTTTAGCTTGTTTTTTTATTGGCTTCTCCTGTTTCCAAAATTCCAGCCTATGGGCATCATGTCAATCCTTGAAGAGGAGTGCATGTTCCCCAAGGCCAGTGATGCTACCTTCAAAGCTAAGCTGTACGACAACCATCTGGGGAAATCTAATAACTTCCAGAAGCCCAGGGTTGTTAAAGGGAAACCAGAAGCCCATTTTGCTCTCATGCACTATGCTGGTACAGTGGACTACAACATCTCCAACTGGCTTGTGAAGAACAAGGACCCCCTGAATGAGACAGTTGTTGGACTGTATCAGAAGTCTACACTTAAGTTACTGGCCACTTTGTTTGCTGGATATGCCGGTGCTGATTCAGGTAACCAAAATACCAGTTTGAATAAAAAAACTCTAAACAATGAAAGTTATATTAATTTAAAATAATTTTAACTACATTCCTAACTGCAAAAACCTAAAATTCTTTTTTAGCTCAAGAAGCTAGCAAGGGAGGAAAAGGTGGAAAGAAAAAAGGTTCTTCCTTCCAGACAGTGTCAGCTCTCCATAGGGTGAGGAAACAAGACAACAAAAAGTACTGAAATACATAAAATGCAACAAAATAATAATAATAATAATAATAATAATAATAATAATAATAATAATAATAATAATAATAACCAGAAAATGCCTTCTAAAGAAATTGTTTTCTGTCCATTTTGTTCTCAACCTCAGGAGAACCTGAACAAATTGATGACCAACCTCAAATCCACTCATCCCCACTTTGTGCGCTGCATCATCCCCAATGAGACCAAGACTCCTGGGGCCATGGAGAACCCTCTGGTCATGCACCAGCTGCGCTGTAATGGTGTGCTGGAGGGCATCAGGATCTGCAGAAAGGGCTTCCCCAACAGGATCCTCTATGGGGATTTCAAACAGAGGTTCAGCTTAACAACATGTTTCTCCAGTTTTTGCAATTAATGAAGCAATAACTGTTGTTTAGAATGATTACTTTTTATTTTTTATTAATACAGATACCGCATTCTGAACCCTGCAGCCATACCAGAGGGCCAGTTCATAGACAACAAGAAGGGAGCAGAGAAACTTCTTGGGTCTCTGGACATTGACCATAACCAGTATAAATTAGGACACACTAAGGTAGAAATACATAATAATTTTGTCCATTATGTATTCTGTATCTATCATTTGAATGGGGAGGCTCACCATCACATCTTGGCTGTTGAAAACACTCATGAAGATGTCTCACAATATGTCCCCATTTTTAAACCACTTGCCATTAAATTTTTTTAAAGCAAAGATGTATTACGTACTTTATAGATTTGCACTAGCAGAAGCTAATGCAAAATTCATTCTTCTCATTATGTACAGTTTTGTTTTTTGTTATATTTTTACTGGAGACAAAAGAAGAGATGTTTATTTCTGGTCTTCAAAATAGGAAGACTCTTTTTGACTCATCAATACTACAGAAAAAAGATATGGGCTGTTTTTGTCAGCTACTTTCACATTAGTTTCAAAATCTTTGTTAGGTAACTTACATTAGGCAAATATATGGCAAAATAAGTTATACTGAGGCCAAATACAATTAGGTACAAGTCAGAGTAGAACACAAGTCCACATAAGATAACATGCACTGGCATATTTCCTGAATTTTCAAAAGTAGTAAATTATTAATTATGGCACAACTAAAAGTTTCAGTAAGAGCCAAGATACTATTGAGCTCGTATTTGTTGTCATTATAAAGTAATGTAAAGTAACAATTAAATTTCTACGACTCACACAGTGTGATGTTACAAACAAATACAACATAATATGGTACATCCAAACATTATTTTTTACAAAAACATTATAGTCTGATAATGGGTCATTGTCTATCTCCAGGTGTTCTTTAAAGCTGGTCTATTAGGTCAGCTGGAGGAGATGAGGGATGACCGTCTGGCTCTTATCCTCACCGGAATCCAAGCTAGGTCCCGAGGTATTCTGTCAAGAATTGAGTTCCAGAAGATTGTTGAGCGCAGGTCAGGATTGTTATCATTCATAATAAGAAGGGACTTTAAGAATATTGTTTTGAATGCAACTTAAAAGGACATATCATACCTCCAGGGATGCTCTGCTTGTTATCCAATGGAACATTCGTGCTTTCATGGGTGTGAAGAACTGGCCTTGGATGAAGCTATACTTCAAGATTAAACCTCTGCTGAAAACAGCAGAAACTGAGAAGGAGATGGCCAGCATGAAGGAAGAATTCCTGAAGCTGAAAGAAGCTTATGCCAAGTCTGAGGCACGCAAGAAAGAATTAGAAGAAAAGATGGTCAGTCTCCTCCAAGAGAAGAATGACTTGCAGCTACAAGTTCAGTCCGTAAGTGAACCTCATTGTTCACAGGTTTCAGTTTGGTAATAATTAGCAAGTATTATCCAGTATTCTTGTATTATCCTTAATGTCATACAGTATCTTTTGTTTTTTTAAACAGTTATTCC
This sequence comes from Heterotis niloticus, assembly GCA_018136845.1. Classification (NCBI taxonomy): domain Eukaryota; kingdom Metazoa; phylum Chordata; class Actinopteri; order Osteoglossiformes; family Osteoglossidae; genus Heterotis; species Heterotis niloticus. The sequence continues at coordinate 10,117,408 of CM030905.1, forward strand.
AAAGCAAGCTAAATTATAGTTATGGCAGAATAAGATGAATACTTTATGAAGGAAGTGGGCAATAGGTAAATTATTTCATATATTTTGTGAAGGAACAAGATAACCTGTCAGATGCTGAAGAACGCTGTGAAGGGCTGATAAAAAACAAAATTCAGCTGGAAGCCAAGGTCAAAGAGCTGACAGAAAGACTGGAGGATGAGGAGGAAATGAATTCAGA